>JAPDVU010000003.1:217417211-217452211 GCA_026230045.1 Corynorhinus townsendii
TACGTAGACGCTGTGGCAGCGGGGCGACCTTGGTGGCTGCTGGTCTCCACTCCACCTAGACCGAAGCGGGCTTTGAAATGCCGGTGCGCTCGCTCGGGAGAGTGCTGAGGGTGCGGCCCGCGCAGTGAGGCTGGCCGCGGCACGCTGGCTCCTCTCCCGCAGCCGGGCAGGGTGCGTTTCAGACCCGTGGCCCCGTCCCTGGAGACGTTCCGGGGCTGCAGGAGGTGCACCTCAAAGGGACAGAGAGCACACACGTCTGCAGTTTCTCAGAAACGGGCGCGAGGGCCGCAGCCAGGCGCTGGCGCAACGCAGTGGGTTTTCTGCGGTGTCGAATGTTCCCGGCAGGCATTTTAGGGGGGCCGGGGCCCTCGTCCTCAGAGGACCAGTGGAGGGAGAGCCTGGGTTCTTGGGTAACACTGACCCCTGATGGATGGTGATGTGATCCGTGTGTCCAGCGCAGGGTTTGGACATGCTGGGCCTCAGCAGATGTCCCACCTTCTGTGGGGTCAGGTTCTGAGGTCAGAGAGGTGGAGACCTGGGACAGCCCTGACGATCCCCCACGTTGCCAGCCAAGCCCTGTTCTGTGCAGGGCAGAGCCCGGGCCGTGGGGCAGCCGGACAGATGCGGCAGGCCCCAGATCCTGGAGTAAGAGGAAGTGGGCGGTGAGGCCCGTCTGCCAGGCTGCGCTCCAGCGCACGTCATGCTCAGACCGGAGGCCGGTGGTGCGATGTGCGCCTGGCGCCTGCGCTTCCCCCGAGATCCTGGGATTTGTCCCCAAGAACCAGACCCAACTCGTGTCTGTTGGCTAGGAACCAGCTTCCCACTGGGGTCCTTCGGGCCTGGGCTTAAACCCTGGCTCTGCCCTGTTTGTGGCCTGGAAGGAGCAACTCGGCATTTCTAGGCCTCAGTGTTCTGGTCCCTACAACGGGGATGTTGGGGCCCACCTCGTGGGGTGGCGAGGATGAGACGAGAGGAAGCAGATGAAAAGCTGTCACACGGCTGGGGTGACGTGGGCGCTGGCAACATGGCGGCGGCTCGGATCGTCATTACTGTCGATCGAGGCGTGTGCCGTCCCTGGTCCCCCTAAGGGCCTGGAGGGCAGACACGCATGTCTGTGTCAGTGGCAATGTTGTGGACACAAAACCAGGGCCCCGCCAACCTTGCACGTTAATCCACTAGGCCTTGACAAAGCGCCCCCAAAGCGTGTCGTTAGAACATGTTCCTGCCTTCAGGGCATGTCTCCCGGATGTGACGGAGCCACGCTGGGCAGGGCCAGCTGGGCAGGGCCAGGTGCAGCCAGGCTGGGGCTGGGGGCTGGGGGAGCAGCTCGTGGACGTTCTCAGCAGCTCGGCCCCCCCTGCCCGCTAAGAATGAGCAGAATCTCAATGTGAGGAGAGACTTGTGGGCAGAGGTTGGCACGCTTTTCTTTCTAAAAGCCACTTAGCCCGTGTGTTAGGCTTTGCTGGCCAGAGTCTCTGTTGGGACTGTCCCACTCGACCGTCACAGGGGATAAGCAGCCTTAGACCGCAGGAAATGACCGCATGTGGCTGTGTGCCAGTAAAACTTTATTTACAAAAACAAGTTGGAGCCGGATGTATGCTGTCCCTGCTCTAAGCAAAGGGGGGGGGGGGTGGATGCACGAGAGCTCAGAGTCGCTGAGCGGCCCGGGAGGTCCGAGCGTTGGCGCACCGACAGGGTCATGCGGGCCCTCAGTGCAGGGGACCTCGTCTGGGAAGTGCCGCCCGGAGGCCATGATCACATTCCACGAGAGCTAGAAGGACTTGGGTACCAGGCGGCGGCGGGGTGCAGGGAGCTGAGGCCGGAGGCTGTTACTGCCGCCCGACGGGAGAGGGTGCGGCGGGAAGCAGGCCGTGGTGGGGCGGGGGATCCAGCCCTCTGTCTTTCTGGGGACCCCGGGCTCTCCGCCTGTGGTCACGGCCCCGGGGACCCTCTTTCAGACGTGAACGAATGCACCAGCAGCCCCTGCAGCCAGGAGTGCGCCAACGTCTACGGCTCCTTCCAGTGCTACTGCCGCCGTGGCTTCCAGCTCAGCGATGCGGACGGGGTCACCTGCGAGGGTGAGGCTGCTCCCTGCGCCGTCCGTAGCGCCCTTGCGGGCGGGCCGCTGGCTTTCCCTCTGACTGAGGTGACTGGGTGTCCTTTACCCGCCCTGAGAGCGAGGTTTGGAAAGAGGCTAAGCCACTCGCCATGTTTGTTGTTAGTAAACACGTAACGGTGGTGATCACCGTGTGTGCCGGGATCCCCCGGAGTGAGGAGGGGGCTCAGGGCCACCCACATCCTTGACTTTTGAGGCCCCCTTGCTGGCTTGGGCCCTCCTCCTCAGTTTGGGGTGCACCCCACACTCCCCAGGGGGTTGGAGGATGAACCCCGTGACGAGTCAGAAGGCTTCCTGCAGCGCCTGGCACGGCGAGGGCTTAGCCGTTGCTGGGCTCGTGGCCGTCCCGGGAGGGTCTTTATCAGCACATTCACAGTGATGAGCACCAGGGCCCCTGCCAGCCGCAGGCTCCTGACCGGTGCCAGGGCTCCTGACCGGGGTCCTTCTGAAGCCCTGCCTGTCCCGTCTGCTCAGCCCCCATCCCACCTCCTTCTCCACATGAGCTTGCGGTGTGGCCCAATGCTAGTTCCTTCCCCTCTCTGGGCCTGTTTCCCTTCTGACGCCACCCCAGCCCGGCACTTCGAGGGCTCCCGTGTCCAGCTGGCCCTGTGCGGCTGCCCTCCCCGGCCCCAGCCTGGCCCCCTGGGGACACGCGGCCTGGCCTGGGCCACACGGGCGCTGAGGGTGGGCTTTGCTGTTACAGACATCGACGAGTGCGCCCTGCCCACTGGCGGCCACATCTGCTCCTACCGCTGCATCAACTTCCCCGGGAGCTTCCAGTGCAGCTGCCCCCCGACTGGGTACAGGCTGGCCCCCAACGGACGCAACTGCCAGGGTGAGCGAGCTGGGCTCCGCGGGCGCGGGCACACCTGGGGCTCTGGTGTTGGGCTGACTGGGCCACACCACCGGCGGGGTGCATTCAGGAAGGGGAGGGGAGGCCTCCACAGGTACCCTGGTCTCCCCCACCTGCCCCCACCCCCAGCACCCCTGTCCACAGAGGGTTCTGAGCACTCCCCGCTGCCCTCGGCAGCCCCAGGGCCGGACCAGGGGCTGATGGCCTTTAGGAGGAGGCCCGCCCGGGAGGAAATGGGGAGTCCTCACCGAGGACTCTGTTCCCCAGCACCGTGCTGTTGGTGGCGTTCACACTAGGTCATTCGACAGACCCTTGCCAGGGGCCAGACCTTGCTAGGCGTTAAGGGCAAACAGTGAGCAGAGGGTGAAGCTAAGGTGCCCACCCCTGCCCAGGCGGGGGGAAGGGTGTGGTCTGGCTGTGTGACAGCTCCAGGGTCTCTAGGGCTGTGAGGGTCCATTGGGACTGGGGGTTGGCTCTGGCCTGGACTAATTGAGGGGACCCTGGGCTCCCACACGTGATGTGCTCCCGGGGTCAGCCTGCGGCCTGTGCCTGTCCTTTCGGTCACGGGGTGCTGAGTAGATCTTTGTGAGCGAGTGACCCCGAGGCTGAATCTAGAGGTCAGATCTGTCCAGCCCCTTCCTCCTGAGCCCCCACGTGGGGCTGGCGACCCAGAGGCTCCAGAGGCCCCCGGTTCTGCAGATGTCACTTCTGGTTTGGAAGAAGGTGACTCTGACCCCAGGCGGCAGCTGGGCGTGTCCTGGGAGGCCCCTTCAGCTGGTCCGGCTGTTCTCACATTTCTGAGGGCCTCATCACAGCCCCGGGGCCCTGCCAGATGCAGCAGACACACATTCCTGAGCCTTGGCTGGGCCTGTGAGATTACAAGTATCGCTTTCTCCGCTGAGGTCAGGCGTTCGGCCCCCTTGAGAGACGCCTCCTGGCTCAGTGATGTCCCCTGGGCCCCACCATTTGGCTGCTCCAGAGAGTTGTGGGAAGGGGGAAGGCTCCCCACATCCAGCCCAGACATCGCTGACCCTGGACACTGGGCACAACGTAGTAGACTCACACTGGGCCTCGGTTCCCTCATCTGTAACTCGGGGCTCGTGGCTTCTGCTCTTTCCTCGCTGGGACGTTCTGAGTCACGTAGGGTGGGGGCGGTGAGCCCCGGGAGCTGCGGAGAGGCGCGGCCGGGCAGAGCATGGACCCTGGCGCCAGCCTGCCCGGCTTCAAAGCGGGACTCCGCCACTTACAAGATGTGTGACCTTAGGCCAGCCCCCCCCCCCCCCCCCAAATGAGAGTACCGGCCCTTGCCTCAGTGATTGTTAGGAGAATGAAGAGAACTCGGTGAAGCATTTCCAGGGCCATCAGAGTGTTAGCTCTAATCACTGTTAGGCTCATTCCAGGGGTTGTGAAGACCAGTAAACACCCTATAAATTAAACGCACTATAAATAAAAGAGCTGGCACAGGGCGCTGCTCCAGAGAGCAGGCGACGGAGGGCAAGGATGGCCCGATCCCCACCCCGACGCGGGCTGGTGGGAGGTGCCCGCACCCCTGTCTGTGGGTGGGGACGGCCCGGGTGGCCTTGGCCTTCACGGTGTCGCCTTGGTCTCTTGCAGACATTGACGAGTGTGTGACCGGCATACACAACTGTTCTGTCAACGAGACCTGCTTCAACATCCAGGGCAGCTTCCGCTGCCTGGCCTTCGTGTGTCCGGAGAACTACCGTCGCTCCGCGGACACGTAAGTCCCTCGGGCATCCGTCGTCTGTCTGTGTCCGCCTTCCTGGGGGTCCGCCTCCCAGCCTGGGCAGGTGGGTGATGAGCTGTGCCCCTCCCGCAGGGGTCTCGGGAAACGCAGGACCCCAGATCCGCAGGCCCCGGAATGCCCGTGAGACTGGTCACAGGGACCAAGGTCTCCCAGGAGCTGGAGGTGGGTGGGCCTGCTCTCCCGGCGGCCTGTGCATGGAGCCGGGCAGAACCCAGCCCTCTCGCTTCCTGGTGGGAAACTCGGTCTGGGGACAGCTCTCTGGGCCTCGGTTTCCTCATCTGTAAGACACCAACGTCAGAATGCTCTGAGTCAGATGGAGGTGGCGCCGCCGCCCGGTGGGCCCACGTGGCAGGTTGGGGCGGCATTATTAGGAGAACCCGTCGGAAAGCCAGACTGTGTTCAGCCCAGTGACTGTGGGAATCGTGGGGCAGATTCCGAGGCCATATGTCATTGGAAGCTCACTCGTCCCAGGCCCCTGGGCTGCCTGCAGGATGTCAGGGATCCCCTTTCCTCAGGCGGCAGTGACGTCCCGGGGTCTCCCTGCACACCATCCCCTGATTTTATTTAGCCTCGGTTAGACCCGGTCAGTTGTTTCAGGAAAAGCTCCACGGTGGGAGACAATCTCAGGAATGTGTAGACGTGAGCCGTCCTCTAGCCTCTGGACATGGCTCCCAGCCAGCACCCAAGCAGGCTGACTGTGCGCTTGGCCCCCTGACCGTGAGCCCGCTCCTCCCGCTGGAGGGTCACTACCTTCTTAGATGGGACTCCAGGCCCCAGCATCCACTTGCTCAGCCCCAGGGCCCTGGCTCCTGGTCCTGGCCCTGCCTCCAGCGTGTTGAAATCCTGAGCAGGTTCCAGCCAGACTCAGACAGCCCAGTCCCCCGGCGGCCGCGCCCTCCCCCAAGTCTGCTCTGTGCCCCGGCGTGTCTTGTCTGCTTGGAAACCAGCACCCGCTTTCTTCCTGGGCTGGTGGGGAAAGTGTTCAGCCTTCCAAAGAGGCTGTGCTTACACAATGGCCAGTGGGCGGTGGGGGCCCTAAGGAAGCCCGTGTCCTTAATGGAGGCTGTGCTGCCCTTTGTCACTGTAAGTCCCTCTCCCATGGCTCCGTCCACCTCTGCTGTTGGCCGCCGGCCTCTAACTCACAGCCAGGAAAGTAGAAGGCAGGAGGCTGCCCTGTTGGGTCTTCACGCCTCCTGAGCCGCGGCTGGGCGGGTTGGCATTGTGCGCCGAGGTTGTGTGAAATCTGCAGGCCTCCCCTCAGCTGCTGTGTGCTCCCCAAGCCCTCGCCACCCTCATGCAGGAGAAACTTCCTGACTTGCTTGGGGATCGTTCACTTCAGGCCTACTGTGTGCAGGCACCTGGGCTGAGAGGCCCCCAGCCCCTGCCCACTAGCAGCACCGCAAAACCAGCGATGGCCGGAGTTTAGGAATGCTGAGGCCATAGAGGGCCCACATGGCTGGGGTGGCGGCAGGGGGTGCTTGGCTTACCAGTGGTCGGCAAACTGCGGCTTGCGAGCCGCGGTTTGCCACTCTGTTGACTGATGAGTTTGCCAACCACTGACCTAGACTCTCGATTCCAATAATTACAGGCTGTTGTTGTTCCTTGTGATTAAGCCCCTATCCCAGTGGTCGGCAAACTCAGTCAACAGAGCTGCAAACCGTGGCTCGCGAGCCGCAGTTTGCCGACCACTGGCTTAGGACATGCTTAAATGAAGCAAGAAGAACTGAATCAGGCAGAGAGGGAGAGGGTGGAGGGCACGGCCACAGTGGGGTGTGGACACCCATTAAACAGAGAAGGAAGGAGCTCCCAGCAATGAACTGGGGTGTTAGGCGCTCACTGAGCGGCTGATGCCTGAAGGCTTGGTCTGTCCCCACCTCGTGGATTCATCGCTTGTTCCCTGGGCTGGTAAAGGGGAGGGGTCGTCATTCTGCATAAATAAGGGCAGGATGTGGGCCCCACCCACTGTAAAGGCCAAAGGGGCAGCAGGCGGCTCCCGGTGGCCCCTCCAGGGAAGGTGGCTGCTGTATAAACGCCCATTCCTGCTCACTGGTGCCACCCAGCGGCTCAGGCGGAGAATGGAGCTGAGACCTGAGCTGTTCTCACCACCTGGGATGCTATACGGCTTTGCAGTCAGGCAGGTCCCTTGACCTTGACCCAAAGCAGGTCCCCTCGTGTCCTCCATGTCCTCAGTGGTACAGGGAGTGGGGACATCCCCCTTCTGGGCTCCTGTAGGATGACCTGTGACTGTGAGGCAAAGCCCACTCCATATAGTTCGCTCCAGTTCACCTTTGCAGGGTGTGGGTGGGCACCCCAAGACCTATTTTACTGCCAGTCTGTGGCTCTCCTGTTCCTCAGTGCTGTGGCCTTGGGGCAGTCTTTCGGCCACCCAGGGCCCTTGCTGCATCTGTCATTTCTGCTTGGCAAGGCCTTGGGGACCAGTGAGCCCCGGGAGGGATGAGCCCAGGCGCCAGCCCGTGCAGCAGTGGTCTTAGAGAGCAGTCAGAACCTGTCCCCGTCCTGTCACCCCGCTGCGGCTTCCTTCGGACCCAGGGTCAGTGCAGAGGCAGCCTCGCTCCAGGGGCAGGCCGTGAGGTCGCTGGGTTCCTCGGCCCTCCGATGGGAAGACGGGGCGTGGCTCCTGCAGGGCCACCCAGTCACGGGCGCACCTGCTGCTCCCGGGAATCCGTCTGGTTAGTTTTCTCCTGTTTGGGCCCCTCTTGAGGAATCACCAACCAGCCTGGAGTCCATGTCGAGGGCTGCCCGGTCCGGGAGGGGACTTCCTCGGGGCCGCAGGAGTGCCAATCCCTTAGTGGGCGCATAGCGACAAGTTCCTGGCAAGTGACGTCTGTGGACTGTTCTGTTTCACAGCCCAAATTCTCCCTCCTCACCAACCCTCTTAAAGAACGGGTTCTATGACCTTGAGAACGCGGTTTGTATTCGAGCTGTCCTCGGAAGGCCAGGAGGCAGCCCGTCTGTGTTACCATTCAGCGAGAGCGGCTTGTTCAGAGCCCGGGACGGGCAAGGTCGGAGCTGCCCTCCCTCGCTCTCGCTGGGCCTCGGCCTCCCGCTCTCCACGCAGTATTGGGGACGGTGTCCCCGTGACCAGGGCAATAGCTGGAGCGGTGTCCCCGTGACCAGGGCAATAGCTGGAGCGGTGTCCCCGTGACCAGGGCAGTCTCCGGGGCGGTGTCCCCGTGTCCAGAGCAGTGTCCCCATGACCAGGGCAGTAGCTGGAGCGTGGCCCAGCAGGCTGACCACAGACCACAGGGCTGGGCCTCGCGGGCCGAGCAGGCTGTTCAGATCCTGACCACACGATCCCTCCCGCCCGCGTCAGGGGTGTCCCCGGGCCCGGAGCCTGGGGTGGAACTGGAAACCCTCTCTCCTCAGCGGAGCCGGCTCCTGAGACTCCTGGTCTCAGAAGCCAGAGCGGGCTGGGCAGCCTTGGTTGGCACGGCTCTTGGCCTGAGGGTGCGGCTGCCGGCGGGCAGGGTGGGGCTTGTCTCCCGGAGCGGAAAGTCAGGGACAGCAGCAAGCGCCACACAGCCAGTGGTGGCCAGAAGGGCCCTGTGTCCCGGGAGAAGGACTGGGTCTTGAGGACCTTTTTTCTCTGGTATGTGGTGGCTTTCAGAATTACTTTTTCACGGAAGGTGGGGTGTTGTGACTGAAAAATTGGGGCACATTTTTCTCGTGTGCACGATGAGGCGGGAACCAAGGTGTGGGGACCGGGGGCCGCTGTCCCCTGCTCTGGGAGCGATGTGTGGCAGACCCGCCTCAGTCTGGACCCATGCAGACGGTGCCCTCGCCCGTTGGCAGGAGGTTTGCTGGAAGCAGCAGCCAGGCGGTCCGGTCCGGCGCCGCTCCGTAGGACGGTGACGTTGGAACCGATCAGGAAGTCGGGGCCATGCTGATTTGTGCGCATTTTCTCAGCACACAGGCGGTGCCGAGCCCACGCGGGGAGCGGGACAAAGCCAGAGCGCCGGCCACGCCCGTGGCAGAGAGTGGCCGCGAGTGAGGCCGAGGAGCGCCCCGTGCCAGGAGGGCGGGGGGCTCTGCCTGACTCTGGGGCTGGGACGTGGGGACCAGTGCGCAGGAAGGCATGTCGGGGTGGCTGTGTGTGATGGCTGCGGGAGCCGTGCCAGGACGCCACGCACACCCCATCCCCCGCCGCCCACACGTGCTGGGTCAGTGTTTCCCAATCAAAGCCCTGTCCTGGAGGAGGGGACCGGCCACGCAGGTGGGAACGCTTAATCCCGGGAAGGAGACTAGCGCCACCTGCTGGCCAGGCCCACCGGGCTCTTTCCAAAGCAGCTGCGCCTGCCCTTGTGTGCATGCGTGCCTGTGTGTGTGTGTGCATGCTTGCCTGTGTGTGTGTGTGTGCATGCTTGCCTGTGTGTGTGTGTGCGCGCGTGCGTGCGTGTGCCTGTGTGTGTGTGCATGCGTGCCTGTGTGCCCGTGCCTGTGTGTGCACATACCTGTGTGCGCATGTGTGTGTGTGTGTGTGTGTGTGTGTGTGTGTGTGTGAGAGAGAATGTAAAGTCTTTGAACTGGGAGAGGCTGACCCCGAAGCCACTGACTGCGGCTGGAGTCTCGCACGCGCCGAGCTTGTCTCTGTCTGCAGAGGGAGGAGAAGGACGGGCAGGGAGGGGGCTGGTGGGATGCGCAGCAGGAACCGCACCGCCCTGGCCGCCCAGGTCGCCTGGAGCGCTCCCTCGGCCTGGGCTTGGCTGTCTCTGAGGCTGGGCTGTCCGCGGGCCCAGGCCGCCTCTTCTGCTGCTGCTCCCTCTGCTCCGGGTCCCCTCCCGGCGTGGCGCGCTCCTCAGGGTGTCCGATCCTCACGTGCCTGTAGCGCCGTGAGCCCCCCGCAGGGCCGGCCTTCCTACACTCCGCGGGTCAGGTGACAGGGCTGCCATCACCCGATAAAGAGGCTGGGCTAAGCGGTGAAAGGAGACCACGCTCACTCTCCACGCGAGTGGACAATGAGTCCATGTCACCCGGCGCGAGGGTGGACACGTACCAAGCTGGTGGGGACGTGATGGCCGGTGAGGGCGGTGGACGCTCAGACTGGAGAAGGTAAACAGTCCACGTGCGGGACTTGCTGGGCAGGTCGGCCAAGGCCTAGGGGCTCCACCTCCACTCTGGTTCCTAAGGCAGCGTTCTCCACAGGGCCATGGGCCTGAAGGCAGGTGGCAGAAGATAGCCCCTGTCCCCATCCTGTCACAGGAAACTTTAACTGTCCCCATCCTGTCACAGGAAGCTTTAACTGCCCCATCCTGTCAAAGGAAGTCAGAACCTGTCCCCATCCTGTCACAGGAAGCTTTAACTGTCTCCATCCTGTCAAAGGAAGTCAGAACCTGTCCCCATCCTGTCACAGGAAGCTTTAACTGTCTCCATCCTGTCAAAGGAAGTCAGAACCTGTCCCCATCCTGTCACAGGAAGCTTTAACTGTCTCCATCCTGTCACAGGAAGCTTTAACTGCCCCATCCTGTCACAGGAAACTTTAACTGTCCCCATCCTGTCACAGGAAGCTTTAACTGCCCCATCCTGTCAAAGGAAGTCAGAACCTGTCCCCATCCTGTCACAGGAAGCTTTAACTGTCTCCATCCTGTCACAGGAAGCTTTAACTGCCCCATCCTGTCACAGGAAGTCAGAACCTGCCCCCATCCTGTCACAGGAAGTCAGAACCTGTCCCCATCCTGTCACAGGAAGTCAGAACCTGTCCCCATCCTGTCAACAGGAAGTCAGAACCTGTCCCCATCCTGTCACAGGAAGCTTTAACTGCCTCTTCCTGTCACAGGAAGTCAGAACCTGTCCCCATCCTATTACAGGAAGTCAGAACCTGTCCCCATCCTGTCACAGGAAGCTTTACCTGTCCCCATCCTGTCACAGGAAGCTTTAACCTGTCCACATCCTGTCACAGGAAGCTTTTACCTGGCCCCGTCCTGTCACAGGAAGTCAGAACCTGTCCCTGTCCTGTCACAGGAAGCTTTAACCTATCCCCGTCCTGACACAGGAAGCTTTAACCTGTCCACATCCTGTCACAGGAAGCTTTTACCTGGCCCCGTCCTGTCACAGGAAGTCAGAACCTGTCCCCATCCTGTCAACAGGAAGTCAGAACCTGTCCCCATCCTGTCACAGGAAGCTTTAACTGCCTCTTCCTGTCACAGGAAGTCAGAACCTGTCCCCATCCTATCACAGGAAGTCAGAACCTGCCCCCATCCTGTCACAGGAAGTCAGAACCTGCCCCCATCCTGTCACAGGAAGTCAGAACCTGTCCCCATCCTGTCACAGGAAGTCAGAACCTGTCCCCATCCTGTCACAGGAAGCTTTACCTGTCCCCATCCTGTCACAGGAAGCTTTAACCTGTCCACATCCTGTCACAGGAAGCTTTTACCTGGCCCCGTCCTGTCACAGGAAGTCAGAACCTGTCCCTGTCCTGTCACAGGAAGCTTTAACCTATCCCCGTCCTGACACAGGAAGCTTTAACCTGTCCACATCCTGTCACAGGAAGCTTTTACCTGTCCCCGTCCTGTCACAGGAAGTCAGAACCTGTCCCCATCCTGTCAACAGGAAGTCAGAACCTGTCCCCATCCTGTCACAGGAAGCTTTAACTGCCTCTTCCTGTCACAGGAAGTCAGAACCTGTCCCCATCCTGTCACAGGAAGTCAGAACCTGCCCCCATCCTGTCACAGGAAGTCAGAACCTGCCCCCATCCTGTCACAGGAAGTCAGAACCTGTCCCCATCCTGTCACAGGAAGTCAGAACCTGTCCCCATCCTGTCACAGGAAGCTTTACCTGTCCCCATCCTGTCACAGGAAGCTTTAACCTGTCCACATCCTGTCACAGGAAGCTTTTACCTGGCCCCGTCCTGTCACAGGAAGTCAGAACCTGTCCCTGTCCTGTCACAGGAAGCTTTAACCTATCCCCGTCCTGACACAGGAAGCTTTAACCTGTCCACATCCTGTCACAGGAAGCTTTTACCTGGCCCCGTCCTGTCACAGGAAGTCAGAACCTGTCCTCATCCTGTCAACAGGAAGTCAGAACCTGTCCCCATCCTGTCACAGGAAGCTTTAACTGCCTCTTCCTGTCACAGGAAGTCAGAACCTGTCCCCATCCTGTCACAGGAAGTCAGAACCTGCCCCCATCCTGTCACAGGAAGTCAGAACCTGCCCCCATCCTGTCACAGGAAGTCAGAACCTGTCCCCATCCTGTCACAGGAAGTCAGAACCTGTCCCCATCCTGTCACAGGAAGCTTTACCTGTCCCCATCCTGTCACAGGAAGCTTTAACCTGTCCACATCCTGTCACAGGAAGCTTTTACCTGGCCCCGTCCTGTCACAGGAAGTCAGAACCTGTCCCTGTCCTGTCACAGGAAGCTTTAACCTATCCCCGTCCTGACACAGGAAGCTTTAACCTGTCCACATCCTGTCACAGGAAGCTTTTACCTGGCCCCGTCCTGTCACAGGAAGTCAGAACCTGTCCCTGTCCTGTCACAGGAAGCTTTAACCTATCCCCGTCCTGTCACAGGAAGCTTTAACCTGACCCCATCCTCTCACAGGAAGCTATAACCTGACCCCATCCTGTCACAGGAAGTCAGAACCTGTCCCCGTCCTGTCACAGGAAGCTTTAACTGCCCCATCCTATCACAGGAAGTCAGAACCTGTCCCCATCCTGTCACAGGAAGCTTTAACCTGTCACAGGAAGCTTTAACTTATCCCCATCCTGTCACAGGAAGTCAGAACCTGCCCCCGTCCTGTCACAGGAAGCTTTAACCTGTCCCCGTCCTATCACAGGAAGCTTTAACCTGTCCCCGTCCTGTCACAGGAAGTCAGAACTTGTCCCCATCCTGTCACAGGAAGCTTTTACCTGTCCCCATCCTGTCACAGGAAGCTTTAACCTGTCCCCGTCCTGTCACAGGAAGCTTTAACCTGTCCCCGTCCTGTCACAGGAAAGTAGAATCTGTCCCCGTCCTGGCACAGGAAGCTTTTACCTGTCCCCGTCCTGTCACAGGAAGCTTTAACCTGTCCCCGTCCTGTCACAGGAAGCTTTAACCTGTCCCCGTCCTGTCACAGGAAAGTAGAATCTGTCCCCATCCTGTCACAGGAAGCTTTTACCTGTCCCCGTCCTGTCACAGGAAGCTTTACCTGTCCCCATCCTGTCACAGGAAGTGAGAACCTGTCCCCATCCTGTCACAGGAAGCTTTACCTGCCTCCATCTTGTCACAGAAAGTCAGAACCTGTCCCCATCCTGTCACAGGAAGTCAGAACCTGTCTCCATCCTATCACAGGAAGCTATAACCTGACCCCATCCTGTCACAGGAAGTCAGAACCTGTCCCCATCCTATCACAGGAAGCTATAACCTGACCCCATCCTGTCACAGGAAGCTTTAACCTATTCCCATCCTGTCACAGGAAGTCAGAACCTGTCCCCATCCTGTCACAGGAAGCTTTACCTGCCTCCATCTTGTCACAGAAAGTCAGAACCTGTCCCCATCCTGTCACAGGAAGCTATAACCTGTCTCCATCCTGTCACAGGAAGTCAGAACCTGTCCCCGTCCTGTCACAGGAAGCTTTAACCTGACCCCATCCTGTCACAGGAAGTCAGAACCTGCCCCCATCCTGTCACAGGAAGTCAAGACCTGTCCCCATCCTGTCACAGGAAGCTTTAACCTGTCCCCATCCTGTCACAGGAAGCTTTAACCTGTCCCCATCCTGTCACAGGAAGCTTTTACCCTTCCCCATCCTGTCACAGAAAGTCAGAACCTATCCCCATCCTGTAACAGGAAGCTTTAACTGCCCTCATCCTGTCACAGGAAGTCAGAACCTGTCCCCGTCCTGTCACAGGAAAGTAGAATCTGTCCCCATCCTGTCACAGGAAGTCAGAACCTGTCCCCATCCTGTCACAGGAAGCTTTAACTGCCCCCATCCTGTCACAGGAAGTCAGAACCTGTCCCCGTCCTGTCACAGGAAAGTAGAATCTGTCCCCATCCTGTCACAGGAAGTCAGAACCTGTCCCCGTCCTGTCACAGGAAAGTAGAATCTGTCCCCGTCCTGGCACAGGAAGTAAGAACCTGTCCCCGTCCTGTCACAGGAAAGTAGAATCTGTCCCCGTCCTGTCACAGGAAGCTTTTACCTGTCCCGTCCTGTCACAGGAAAGTAGAATCTGTCCCCATCCTGTCACAGGTAGTGAGAACCTGTCCCCATCCTGTCACAGGAAAGTAGAATCTGTCCCCATCCTGGCACAGGAAGCTTTAACCTGTCCCCGTCCTGTCACAGGAAGCTTTTACCTGGCCCCGTCCTGTCACAGGAAAGTAGAATCTGTCCCCGTCCTGTCACAGGAAAGTAGAATCTGTCCCCATCTTTGTTCGGAGTCCTGGCTGGTCCTGTGATGCAGACGGGACCTGGGCCTGGCGTCAAGGCCTCGAGGGGAAACGGACTAGACCTCGCGCCCCAGCCTGAGTCTGGCTTCCTCACTCTCACCCTGGGCAGGCACTGGCTCTCGCAGCCTCGGTTTCCCCATTTGGACCAGGGCGCCCGCTGACAGGGCAGAGGGCAGGCGTGGGGCGAAGAGCCGGGCACGTGGCGGATGGCCGCAGCCAGGGCTGCTGGTGGGAAGGCGATCCTCCCCGGGGTCCTCGCTCCGCCCCCGGCGCCGCTGGTGCTCACAGGGCGGGCGTGCCCGGGCGGGGCTCTGCCAGGGAGAAGGGGCGCCCCTCCCTCTGGGCACAGCCCTTCACCCCGGCCCCCGGCGCCCCCTGAGGGCGTTGGAGGAGCCTAGTGCCCGAGTCCGCAGCCCCGAGGCCCACGGCACCTCCGGCAGGTGAGTTGGGGCGCCCTCCCTGTCCCGCCGCCCCCCCCCCCCCCCCCCCCGCCCGCCGGAGCCCGCTTCCCGCCCGCGCCGCTTGCTGGGCCGGCCTAACCCTCCGTCTCTGTCACTTGTCTTGCAGCCGCTGTGAGCGCTTGCCTTGCCATGAGAATCAGGAGTGCCACAAGCTGCCTCTGCGAATAACCTACTACCACCTCTCTTTCCCCACCAACATCCAAGTGCCCGCCGTGGTCTTCCGCATGGGCCCCTCCAGCTCCGTGCCCGGGGACAGCATGCAGCTGGCCATCACCGGCGGCAATGACGAGGGCTTTTTCACCACCCAGAAGGTGAACCCCCACAGCGGGGTGGTGGCCCTGGCCAAGTCCGTCCCCGAGCCCCGGGACTTGCTCCTGACCGTCAAGATGGACCTCTATCGCCACGGCACCGTCAGCTCCTTTGTGGCCAAGCTTTTCATCTTTGTGTCCGCAGAGCTCTGAGCACGCGCTTTGGGCGGGGGGCGGGGGGCCCCCCCTCTTGTCGCTTTCCTCGCCCCCCTCGCCGGGTTCAATAAAGTTCAGCAGGCGATCCCACCGCATGCCTCGCGTGCCTGGGTTTATTCCGTGCGGGGGGTGTCTGTGGTGCTCACCCTCAGGGTGAGCCGGGTCCTTGCCACGGCCTGGTGCCCCCGGGGGCGACGGGCACTGCCTGGGCGCGGCTGTCAGTGGCGGTCACCGCTGATGCCTCCCGGGAGCCCGGGCGAGGGCAGAGGCGGCGCCGTGCGCCCTTGCCAGTGAATGCTCTCGCCCGCTCTGAGCCCGGAGGCGATGACGGATGGAGAAGGCCCCCAGGGATGGATTGCCGAGCTCCGTCCCCTCTCGCTTTACAAACGTGGAGACTGAGGCCCCGAGAAGGGGAGGGTCTTGGCCCAGGCTCCGTGGCCTGCGGGCGGCCGCGCCAGGCTGCGGGCTCCAGCTTGGTTTCCCGGCTGTGTCGCCGGGAGCCGAGCCGCTCCCGGAAGCAGCGAAAGAGCGTTTCTTGGTGGGTGTGGCTCAAGGTGGCCGTCTCGTTCGTCCTGAGAGGCAGCCCGACCTGGGGGCGGGAACCCGGGCTCGGCTGCAGCATCTGGACGCAGCTCTTGCCTCAGGGAGCCGGCGCCCGGGGGGAGGGGCCGGGGGGGGGGCCGGGGGGGCGGGGAGTGCGCTGCTCCTGGGACCACCCGGTCGCATCAGGTCCTGCACCGCATTGCCTCCAGCCCTGCCAGGCAGTCTCCTCCTGGGGAGACGCGGAGAGGGCGAGCCACGTGCCCAAGATCACACAGCCGGTGTTCGCCCTCGGTTTGCTGACTCCGTAGCTCCGACTGTGCCATTCTGTCACCATCCCTCCCCCGTGATTCCAGCCGAGCCACGGCGCCGGTCCCCACCGTGCCTGTCAAGGTCCTGCCTGACTTACTCTGTGTGCATCTCCAGGCTTCCCTCCTGTCCTCCCCGCGCTCACTCCCCGCAGGCCACGCTCTGCACATGCTCTGCACATGCTTTGCGTCCCTGGTCTCCATGTTGGTTGACCTGCAGCCTGAGTGTTCCTTTCCCGGAGAGGCCTTCCTTGACCCCGAGGCTGAGGTTTCCTCTGTCAGTCTTTCTCGTGACGCTTCCGGCATGACGCCGACCGCAGTTCGCCGTTGCCGTTCACCTGTGTTTCTCGTCTGTCTTCCCCGCTGTCCAGAAAGCTCAGGAAGGCGGGGCCCAGTGTGTCTCTCTCAGCGCCCTGTCCCCAGCTCCTAGCAAGGCGCCTGGTGCAGAGTAGGGGTTCGGTTCACGGGTTACTGTGGAGATGATGACGCCGTACCCAAGGCCATGTCCGGTACATGGTAGGCCTGCCTGCTTGTTGGTTTCTTCACTCATGGTGAAGAGTGCTCGTTTGGATCTTGATACAAACGGGGAGTGAAGGTTCAGAGGGTTGGCTGCATCCAAGGTCACTGGTATGTAGAGCTGCCATCACTTCCGGCCGGGTCACCGTACTAAGCCGAGCTCCCGTGGGGAAAGGATAATAAGCACCATCATTATCAGGACGACAGTAAAAGCTGGCAGCTGACGCTTGTGTACTGCTGAGTGTGGGCCAGCTGCTGTTCTAAGCACCTAACTAACCCTCACAGCAGCCTTGCAGGCAAAGTACTGTTACGATCCCCATTTCACAGTGAAGACGTGGAAGTGGGGAGAGCTCCCCAGTAAGTCCCTGGCCCACAGCCCCTCGGCTGGTATCAGGTGGGGCTGGGACTCCGTCCCAGGCAGCCTGGCTCTGAGTCTGCTCTGGAGCCGTGCCCGGCGGCCTCGAATGTTGGAAGCAGGCAGGCTTGCTGGATTAGTCAGGGCTGCTCAGGTTGTAACTGGTCTTGTCTCAGGAAGCCCTGGATGCAAGCCCCTTCCGTAATCTCCAAGCACAATACAGGATCTTTTATTCGCCAGAGAAGGAGGCAGTGTGCTCTAGAGGAAAGAGCTTGGAAGGTTAAATGAGATAATGTGTGCCAAATGTCTAGCAAAGAGATTCCGGGAAGACAGAGGATACAGCACTTAGTGTTTGAAACGCTCTGGATCCCAACCCGAAACGTACAATAGCCGGATAAGGAAATGTTTAAATCCAGAGAAAACATTGACAGCTAAACAAGGTAATACGGTGTCCCCCCTGAATCCCCAAACACAATCCATGCCCACCTGGCATCCATGCAGGAGAAAGCAGTAGGAGACCCCCAAGTAGTTCCCAGACAGTCCATGCAAAGTCCAGGAGACCAATTTAACATGACAGCAAACGGCAAGTTCAGGAACAAGTACTCAAGAGAAAGAGAAGCTGACAATAAAAGTCTTACAAATAAAAAAGCGTAACAAAAGGCATGGAAAGGCTTAAGGAGGACGTGACAGATATTGAAGGTAGGCAAAGAAGACCTACCCTACCAATAACGGCAATCTCTAAGGAACTAACCCAAAACAACGGGGAAAGCAAATACTAAGACATGATAACTCGAGAAACTTTACAGAAACATTTTTAAAAAATTGAAATTCCATACTGAAAGAATGCCCAACACACCTGAACATGCCTACTCCCAGCAACCAACATCCAGACACAGCCCAGGTCTTTGAAGCTGCCCCTGAGGTGGCAGGAGACGCCACAGCCCGCCGCCCAGCAAGCTGGCCGTGGATATTGAACCTGAGAGAGACGGGCTCGCCCTGCGGGGGGCCTAATGCGACTCCTGCGTGAAGAGTTACCAAGGGTTGCAGGGCGTGTGCTCTCGTTGTGTCCGATGAGGCGGAGTGCCTGTTATGAAGGCGGCCCGTGATACTGCTCCAGAGCCTCCCTTGAGATCTGGTTTCTGATCTACTTTTGCCCTTTGTGCAACAGGCCAAAGGAGCAAACGTGGACTTTCAAAAAATAAAAGTATCATCTGCTATTCTAACACCGACCAGGTGGCTCTTGGGTGGTGAGTCCCACAGCCAGTGGCAGTGCCGATACTAATTGTCCGCCGGGAAGAGGAGCTGGCTCCATCAGTTGAAGAATTGAGACAGGTTGGAGAAGTTTCTTAATCTGACAGTGGTTTTGATGTCTACCTCACCTTCATTATAACGGACATGATATCAATCTTTTTTAAAAATATTTTTATTGATTTCAGAGAGGAAGGGAGAGGGGGAGAGAGAGAGAGAAACACCAATGATGAGAGAGAATCATTGATCAGCTGCCTTCCGCACGCCCCCTACTGGGGACCGAGCCCACACTCCGGGCATGTGCCCTTGGCCGGAATCGAACCCGGGACCCTTCAGTCCGCAGGCCGACGCTCTATCCACTGAGCCACACCAGCCAGGGCGTGATCTCCATCTTTAGACCGCAATAATACTTGTGTCCTTAGACTCAGGAAAGGGCCCCTTTTCTAACTTCCCCTAAAGAAGGCGTCTTCGGGTGCAGCTTATGGACAGGTTGCTGGTCATCTTTCCTTGTGTAGGTTTTACTTACTGAGACCTGGGGGACCGCAGAGACCGTTCCGCTTACCACAGTCCCTGTGGAGTTCGTGCAGCCACCAGATCTGCCAGCCACGTGGTCCTTGGGTCCCCGGGAGCCACGCGGCGCTCCCCCCGTGCACACACAGCCAGGCCTGCAGAGCGAAGCGGGTCCTTTCCGTTGCGAACAATAACGAGGACACATTTTTTCGTGGTGTGTTCTTTCTTGGCCTTGGGTGTGGGGAAGATAACAGAGCTTAGCAAAAGCAATCCCGTCAGTACCGCCACTAGAAATAACGTCGTCGGACAGAATTACCGGACTTGACAGAAAAGAGAAAACAAACCACGGGCATCTAGGCAAAAGCCAGCACCTCACCGCTAAGGGAAAGATGGTATCATCGTCAAACTTTTTCCCAGCAAGACGGTTGCCAGAACGGGATGAAGGATTAGCGTGCTCCGGAAAACAGAAGACTGGGGGACCTCATGCCCAACAAAACTGTTTCGTGTACAAAGAGCACAAACTACGTGCAAGCATTAAAAACAGTCGCTCGTAGAACCACAGCTCGATGGGCGTTACAGGAAAAAGCACAGCAGAATCGCTGTGTGCTCGGACAGTGGAGATGGAGCACAACTATTTAAAATTATTAGGTGGAACGGAGGGAACATATTCCCCAAGTACACTTTTTAGGTAATCGTTGGTGGCGATTGTACCCTTGCTAGTCGAGACTGCTGTGTGGAATGAACGAAATAAATAATTTCAGGACAGCCTGTCACCGCCTGTGTTCTGAAGAGCCAGGATTCGGATAGGGAAGAGAGGAGAATTCCGTTGTAAAAGAGTCGAGATGAAGGAAAGTAACTGTGTGGGCCTTGTTTTTGACTCAGAAGTGGTCAGTATGAACTCATGATGTGTTTTATCTTTTCAAATGTCCACTGCAGCCGAAACCGGTGTGGCTCAGTGGATAGAGCGTCGGCCTGCGGACTGAAGGGTCCCGGGTTCGATTCCGGGCAAGGGCATGTACCTGGGTTGCGGGCACATCCCCAGTAGGGGGCGTGCAGGAGGCAGCTGATCGATGTTTCTCTCTCATCGATGTTTCTAAATCTCTATCTCTCTCCCTTCCTCTCTGTAAAAAAAAATCAATAATACAAATAAAAAAGTTCACTGCAGCCCTGGCTGGTGTGGCTCAGTGGGTTGTGCATCGTTCCGTGCACCAAACGTTGGCCAGTTCGATTCCCGGTCGGGGCACGTGCCCGGGTTGTGGGCTCAATCCATAGCAGGGGCGTGCAGGAGGCAGCTGATCAACGTTTTGCTCCCACATCAATGTTTCTCTCTTTCCCTCTCCCTTCTTCTCTCTACAATTAAATTTTTAAAAATCTTTTTTTTTTTTAAATGTCCACTGCAGAGGTCTAGAAACTGACCAGCTCAGTGGCATTGAGTATCCCCGGTATCCGGCTTGTGATGTTGAAACACCATTTCCACTAAAAAAAAAAAAAAAAAGAAGAAGAAAAAAGAAAGAAACAACATTAAAAGCCAAACCCAAGACTTCTTGGAGAAACCGCTGGGGCAATAAAGTCACAAGCTGAGCTGGACCCCCTGGTCAGCGCCGAGCCTCAGATTCTCCTGGGACCAATCTCGCTTCCCCTCTGCCCGAAGGTGGGAGCACCTGAGCTCCAACAAAAGATGATCATTGCAACGGGCTGAAAGTCATCAGAGAGTTGAAGTCCTTGATTTTTAAGTCACCCATTGTTAACACAAGGATGAGGGTAGCTGGCTCGTGACCCCGAAAACGGGTCAACAGTGGGGAAGAATCAGGCACGGGTCTCGCTCTGTGGACCGCACGCCCCAGAGACCGGATCGCATCTGAGGGGACGCGTCTCCCTGCGGAAGGTTTCCAGCCAACACGTGCGAGAGAAGCAACAGACTCAGCACATGAGCGCTTTCCGACCCCCGATGGATCAGTGGGTCTCGGCCCTGAGCACCAACGGCTGCTGATGTCACGGGAAGGAAGACGGCCAGGCAACACATGCCCTCGCGTGGAAGACATGCCACCCACCACCGTCTGGCCAAAGGGACTGGGCCTGCCTCGGACCCGGGCCTGGGTCAGCGGCCAGCGTGCCGGCCGTGCGGGGGCCCGAGGAACACGCCGAGCCCCGGAGGGCCGCGGTCGGCAAGGCCAGATGTTGGCGGCTCTCACGGCTCAGACGCTTCTGTTCCTGAGCATGTAAATTATGGGAATGAGGATGGAGAGGAAGCCCGTAGATTAAAAAGGACTTGAAAGACATAAACATTTTGCCCCGGCTGGTGTGGCTCCGTTGGTCTGGCATCATCCTGGGCACCAAAAGGTCGCCAGTTGGATTCCCCGTCGGGGCACACGCGCGGGTGGCAGCTTGGTCCCGGTAGGGGGCGTGCAGGAGGCAGCTGATCAGTCTTCTGCTCTCACGCTGATGCTTCTCTCTCCCCTCCTTTCTCTCTCACAAATCCGTAAAAAGAAAAAAAGACATAAACACAGTTTACCAGACAAGTCCAAACGCTGGTGTCTCGAGAGGCACACTTGTGTGATAGAAACGGTGATGACAGCCAGGTAGGCGACCTACCGCCAGGGAGCCAGGGCAGGCTTGCTGTGGGCTGCAGGAGGGTGGCCGGGGGCACGGGGGGGGGGGGGAGGGGGGCCCGGGCGGCTGGTGAGGCGCGCTTTCTGTGGCCCGAGTGGTGACTTACGGCGCTGGCCTTACAATAGCCACGGAAGTACAGCTTCGCGTTGTGTGTCACTTACCTTGGTGTTTTATTTGACGCGAAAAGGGTTTTAAAAACGTGTCTAGCCCGAGGCCTGGAGCACAGACCTATACCCCACTGTGCCTCCCCTCCCTCCTGCCCTCCCGTGACCCGTAGGCTGGACTTTGTGCTGAACACCCAGCTGGTTCATATCCGCTCCCGGGTTTGTGACCCCGTGACCCGCCCGACCGAGGGCTCCGGGGAGGCAGGACTCCCGTGGTGTCCCGCTGCCTGGCACCTGGCAGGCGCTCCGAACAGACTTGCTGTGCGCGTGCATGAATGTGTGTGTCCGCTGTGAGCAAAGCCTGGCTCTCCACAGACACGGGCGCGGCTCTCCCTCTGGGGCCTGTCCAGGCTGTAGGAGGGGCCCGAGGCACCATCACGGAGCAGCCGGGCTGCGGAGGCCCTCCGCCCCGCTGGGCCCGTCTCTGTGAGGGCCGGGCCCACCCTTCCCATGGCCTCCTGTGCTCTGTCCTCAGGCTCCACCAGGAGAAGACAGACACCGTCCGCTGCATCAAGTCGTGCCGCCCCAGAGACGTCAGCTGCATGCTGGACCTGGTGCACACCGTCTCCTACACCGTCGTCTCGCTGCCCACCTTCCGCGAGTTCGCCCACCCAGAAGGTACGCGGCGACCCCACGGCCTGGGGTTGGCTTGGGGGTGCCAGGGGAGGCCATTGCCTAGGGAAGCCCCCTGTGGGTTTGGGGTTTGAAATGTAGCCCTCTCCCCCACCCCCGCATCTCCTGTGTGTCCCCGGACTGCATAGCACGGGGCGGCCCACCCCCAGCCCTCTCCAGCTCCCAGGTCAGGGCCTCTGATAGGTCACGGTCACTCAGCCAAGAGCGGTGACGTGTTGGTTCCGTGCCACGTGCTGGGGCACCTGGGAGGGCCCGAGGGGCCAGGCCGTGGTCCGGGTTGGCGGAAAGCGGGTGGACGGCCGAGCCAGCCGCACTCGCGGTCGCTGGGGGTGGGCGCTCGGAACCTGAGGGCGGACCGGAGGAGCCCGGGCCGGCCCCCCTCACCGTGCTCCCTCCACAGAGATCATCTTCCTCCGCGCCATCATGCCCGCGCACCCCGCCAACCACGCCGACATCATCTTCGACATCACGGAGGGGAACCTGCGGGACTCCTTCGACATCATCAAGCGCTACATGGACGGCATGACCGTGGGTGAGTGGCCGAGATGCCGGTCCCCCCGGCCTGTGTGCCAACACAGCGCCCTGTGGGACGGAAGCTTCTGGACCAGCTCAGCTGCCCGCTGAGGCCTCTTCCTGAGTCCGCTTCCGCCTGCCCCTCAGGGCCCGGCTGGCACCCTAACCCCAGCCCCAGCGCATCAGCACCCACAGGGCGCCAGGTGGCAGGGCTCGCCGGGGACCCGCCTCACTGTGGGCGTCTCACAGCCGTGAATGTCAGGCAGATCACGGGTGAAGTGCTCGTCCTAGGCTCCGCACAGTCCCCCACTCACTGTGAGCCGACGGGATTTTATTCTCGGGGTGCAGTGCAGGGAGGGTCACTCGGAGAGTCAGGCCTGCGCTGTGGTCGCGCCCGGACCTGGCTGGCGTGTGTGTGTCAGTCGGAGTGTGCGTCATGGGGCCCCCATATGCGCAGCCCTCTGACCGGGGGCGTGCTTGAGCCCCCTGGAGAGTCAGGGCCGGGGGCGCATGAAGGAAGCAGGGGCGGGGCACTGCTGGGGGGGGGGGAACGGCAGGGAGGGCGGCTGCAGCTGCAGGAGGTGGCAGCTGAGCGGAGTCTCGGGGAAGAGGGAGCCTGTGTGAGTCCCCGTGTGAGTCTGGGAACCTGGCTCACCGTATCTCTCAAACTGTCACGTTTTACAGAATTTCAGCTCCGGGCATGGTAACGATCCTAGCTGCCATTTGGGCTTAGAATAGACTCTGCACATTTTCAAAGCAGCTGAGCAAACAAAGGCTAGGCCCTGCCCGACCCTGGGCCTCAGTTTCCCCATTGCCCTGGATTCTCTGGGCTGGACCAGAACCAGCGTCCCCGTGGCGCCCCGGCAGCGCGCTTTGGGACATGGCCGCCAGGTGGCGCTGTTGGACCTCAGACCCGGCTCCCTGAGCCCCAGCCAGACCCGCTAAACTGGCAGTTACGCCCGTTGCCAAAGGGCCATTTATAGCAACTTTACAAGCTCTTCAATGGGTTCTCGAGTTGTAAACACGACTGAGTCATGGGGGGCTCCCCACCCCAGCCTCCTCCCCCGCCGGTTGGCAGCAGGAGTAATTAGTTAATTACAATTAATGCCCTATTAGCCCCCGGAGAGCCGGGGGAGGGGCACAGCGCCCTGTCAGCAGTCGTCAGCGCTGCTGCCCCGGAGCCGCTGCCCCTCGCCTCAGTGTCCCCCGTGGTTAGGGACGAGGCCCTGGCGGAGCCTTTAGGCACGTGCCGGGGAGCACAGGCAGGAGGAAACAGGGTCGGGTTTGTGCTGCCTGCGTGTGTGCTGGGGAGGGTGGGGAGCACCCTGAGGGCACACATAGGAGCCCACCTCGCCTCAGCCCCGGGCTGCAGGTGGGCTGTGGCCAGGCCGTCCTGGGACAGTCCCAGCACGGGGAACCTGAGGAGTCGGCACCGAACCTCCATGAGCCCCTGCCCCAGGCCCTGGGCCGGGCACTGTCGATGCAGGGATGGGTGAATTCCATGCGGCCCCTGTGCTGAGGGCTCTGCCGTCCAGCAGGGGAGGAGCACACAGCGCCGAGGCAGGCGAGCACGGAGACAAGGCTCCCCGGCTCCCCTGCGGTGGGGGGTGGGGTGGGGTCCCTGCCGTGCACGGGCCTTCTGAACCCTCCCTGGGGCGGCCGGCCTCCTGGGGACCACCGCTGCCACCTCCTCTGCTGTAGAGGCCCAGAGAGGTGAGTGGGCTCCCCGGTTTTCTCAGGGCGATGCGGGGGCCGAGTGGGACATGGAACGGAGCCCCTGCGTGTGAGAGGCGACCCCCAGGGCCACCCCCACTTCCTGGGAATGGAATGCGGGTACGGCCCCCCGAGGCAGAGAGGCAGTCCCTTGCGGTGCCCGGCCACCCGTGCCCTGGCCTGTGGAATTCCGGGCTGGTGCTGCGGGAGGGGCGTGCCCCCGGCCCTTGGGCATCCGTCCTCCCTGGGCCCGGCTCCAGCTCTGGGTGCTCGGGGAGGACCAGTCTCTAGGCCCGCTCTGCCCCCCAGCACCGAGAGGCCCGGGCAAGCCTCCTGCCCCTTCTGGCCCTCACTCGGGATGCCCTGCAAACAGACTGGAGCCCAGTCTGTTTGCAGGGCATCCCGCCTGGTTGGGCTCAGGGAGTTGGCCCAGGTCACCTCCAGGTGGAGGACCAAGGCGGGGGGGCGGGGGGCACGGTCTCCCTGTGGGGCCCAGGCCGTGTTTCGGGACGAGCTCTCCTCTCTACGCCCGGCACTTGCTGCCTATGTTCTCTGCCTGGGGTGTCTTGTTTTCTTATCCCCACCTCCTTCCCTCTCCTCTTTGCCGGGCGCCCCGGACCTTCTGGGCCTCGGGGACAGCCATCTGGCACCAGCGAGCCTTGGGCACCGCGTGGTGCTGCGGCCCCGGCCCGTGTCCGCCCGCGCTCAGTGGTCCCGCCCTGGACTCGGGCCCAGCGTGAGAGCCTGGGAGCCGGGGCCCAGCTCACCACCAGCACCCTGCTCCGTCCTCACGAATGCCTCCCGGCCGGCTGGGTCGTCTCCCTGGCAGAGGGAGCTGAGGAGTTCCTTCCTGAGACTGGGCCACTGAAAAGCCGCGGCCGACGGGGAGGGGGCGGGGGCCTGGGGCGGCCGGCCCATCGAGAGCCCACGCGCAGCCCCGGCTGCCTGCAGCACCCCCGCAGGGACACCTACCTGCTCACGGTGTGGGCTCAACACCTGCTGCTCCAGGCCACGCCCTGTGCGGACACCAGGCGCCGGGCGCCGGGCCAGGCAGGCCTCCTGGAGGAGGTGAGGTCTAAGCTGGGGCTCACCGTACGTGAAGGAGCAACTGACACATAGCGAGTACGAGGAGGAGGTGTGTTGTCACCCCCACAACTCTATGACACGGGGGTACCCCCGTTAACAAATGAGCGAGTGAGGGCCAGAAGGGGCAGGAGGCTTGCCCGGGCCCCTCGGTGCTGGGGGGCAGAGCGGGCCTAGAGACTGGTCCTCCCCGAGCACCCAGAGCTGGAGCCGTGGACGCCGGCGCTGGTCGGGCAACGTCGCTGAGCATCCGGTATCCCAGAAAAAACAACGAGGGTCCCAACCTCCAGACCCAGAGGCTGCGTGTTTGCTGTCCCCCAAGTAACAGAAGGAAGCGCCCCCAAAGCGCCAGGCCTTCCCCTAACGTGTCCCTTGGAAACCGGGTCTCGGTGGGGCTCGGGTGCCTCTGAGCGGGGCCGGGCCTGTTGCTTGTGGAGCCCCGGCCGCCCAGCCGCTCGCATTCCTCCGGAAGCAGCTGTCAGCCAGCACTGACGGGTGCGGTCCGGCCCGTGCGAAGGCGCCCTGCTAGCGCCCCGGGTTCTGGGCCTCGACACAGCCTCCCTCCCCAGCTCGCGTCCTCGCTCTGCAGGGACCCGCGGCAATGGGTGTGCTCCGAGAAGGGGTGCCGGGCGGGGCCCCGGCTGCGAGGGCCACAGGCCGTGGGTGATCAGCTGCCGGCCCCGAGGGCCCCCGGCGGGTGCTGGATCCCCGCCACCCACCCCCTGCCTCCGCACAGCCGTCCCGCTTTCTACGCGGAGGTGAGGTTCGGCCTGCCGAGGCTCGGCTCTGCCGCGACGTCTGCCAGAAGCTGCTGGAGCCCGGCGCTCGGTGCTGGGCGCCAGCAGCTTTTCAGGCACCGGGTAGTGTTGGGTCCGGGCCGCCGGATCCGGCCGGCGTGGTACCCAACACGGCGGACTTGGCTTCTCGCGCGTCCGGCCCTCCTGTCGCAGACGTGACGTGAGACTGAGGCCGCGCGTGTTGTGACGTCAGCCACGTGGAGCGTGAGCAGCCGGTGGGCGAGCCGGGACTGTTCCCCACGGGGCGGCTCCCCTCGCCATGGAGTAGTTCCTGAAGGTTCCTTAGGCGCCCTCCGTGGGCCGACAGCCGCAGGCACGCACGCCCCCGGCAAGCAGGGCGCACCACGGGGCCGAGCGGCCGCGCACAGCCTCCTGCCGCTGTGCCAGCGTCGCTGCCTGGCACCGAGCTCCATGATACAGTCCGAGCGGCCCCGAACGGCAGCGGCTTCTCCGGCCGCTTGGCTCCGCCAGCCCCCAAGGTAAACTGAGCCGAAGTCATGGATTTGCGAGCTGCTCTTTCGTGATAGAGGGGGCCGTTTTGGTTTTCGGTCTCTGCGTGATTCACAGGAAGGCGCTGCTTTTAGGGAAACAAGTCTGAGCGCCAAGGGGACGGCAGCGTCAGAGGCCCCTGCGGCGTGGGCTCCGCCCGTCTTTCCGCTGCAGGACCCAGAGCACCTAGACTTCACGCAGAGCAGCTGCTCCTGGGAGCTGCCTCTCCCTCCCCGTGAGGGTCAGCTGCGGAGCAAGTCTGCAGAGAGCTAACGCCCGCCACACTCGTCCCTGCGGCCCGGCTCGGGGAGGGGACGGCCTCGGGGCTGCGCGGAGTCACAGTGGTCCAGGGGCGGGCAGGCCCGCAGGGCACCAGGACTCGCCAGTTAACGGCTCATCTGTTCCGTCCGCTCCATCTATTCTGCGATGCCTCTTGCCGTCTGCTAGTGCTGGGTGAGGAGGCAGCCTCTGTCCCCCTAACACAGCCGGTGCGTTGTTAGGGGGACAGATGAGCCACGGTGAGAACGCCTTTGGGAGCCGGGGAGCTGGTGGGAGCTGGAACCCCAGAGAGTGACAGGAGAGTGCAGAGCCGGGGGCTGCCCCTGCCTGGGCAAATCAGGGCAGGCTGCAGGGAGGCGGGGGCACCTGGCTGAGCTGGGACCGGCCAGGGAGGATCAGAGGGTGTTCTAGGTCCTTGTCCCCCTGTCCCTGTGCACAGAGCCCTTCTCAGGCTCTTCACTGTTAGACCCTCAAGAGGCCTCCTGGGACAGTCCCTTGCCTGGCATCACCGTGAATATGAGAAAAGGCTGAAGGGCCAGACCGAGGTCCCACAGCCAGCAAGTCAGAGCCGCGTTGGCGAGCAGGAGCGCGAGATCCAACTCCGATCTCGGCGGCTGCCAGCTGCGGTGGGCCCCTGGGTCCCCTGGGAAACCGAGGGCTCCTGTCCTCAGCCTGGCAGGGCCCCGCTGGCCAGCACGGTGGCTGCCAGTCCTGTGTGCAGCGACGTCGGAATGAATGGAGGGTCGCATGGATGGGGCTCCCTCAGAGATGGCCATCTGTGTTAGGGTTGGGAGGGATATGGCCTACCTACAGACGCCGGGGAATGTGATTAGGTGAACTGATATGTGGGCGTGCCTAGCAGAGCCTGGCGCCCAGTAGGTGCGCAGGATGGCGATACCAAGGGGAACCTGGGCCTTTGCCCTGAAAACGGCCTGACGGTTGCCACTTCCCACCTGTCTGCGCGAAGCACCACGTGGGGCGTCTGAATCTGACCAGAGCGCAACGCCCTCGAACGGTCCCCTCCCGCCCTCTGTGAAGTTCACCCAGCTCTTCCGCAGTTGGGAACTTCTCGGCTTTATCTGTGAGCACACAGGACGATGACTTCACCTGTACAGTTTGAAGCTCTCCGTGGCAGGGGTGGCCCCCGGGGCGGGGGGTGGGGGAAGCAGGACTGAGTCTCTGTGGCCGACGCCCCTGCACGGAACGTGGAGCAAAGCCTTCTGGGCTTGAACGTTGCTTCTGTCTCTAGCTGTGTGACCTCGGGTAGGCCACACAACCTCTCTGAGGCTCCCTTGTTCTTTTCAGCAACACTTGCTGGGTTGTGAGGACCGGAGGGAGTGCGTGTTGTAACCCAGCCGGTGGGTTGTTAGGGGGACGGGTGAGCCACAGTGAGAACGCCATTGGGAGCCAGAGCCCCAGAGGGACAACAGGCCGGAGGAGGCACAGGGCGCGAGCCAGGACCCTTCGCCCCACAGTGGCTCCGGCTACCTGAGGGCTACCCAGCAGGCCTGGCCTGTGGCCTGGGCCGGCAAGTGGGGCCCAGCCAGAAACAGGTGGTGGAGGCCATGCCTCCCAGGTCCCATATCCTTGAGTTCTCTCGCTCCGCCCACAAGAACACCGGGTCCTGCTCCAGGCCAAGCCCTTGCCGGTGCCGGGGAACAGGTGTGTGCCCAAGCCCCAGATCCCGCTGTGAAAGCTCCTGCTGGCTTCCCAGGGCCCCGAGGTCCACAGAGGAACAGCCTGGTTTTCGGGGAAGGCCCTCCCTGTGAGTGTCTGAGAGAGGGGGAAAGAGAGGCAGGGGGTGGGGTGGGAGTGGGGGAGCGCTGTGTGTAGCTGAGGAGGCCGGGCAGTGCAAACCGGAGGTACATTCGCAGCCTCGTCTGTGTGCGGCCCGCAGCCCGCTCCATGTGCACAGCGGCCCAGGGCGAGGGCCTGTGAGTGAGGGTGTCAGCCTAGCTGCCCTCCGCCCCCGCCACGCCAGGCCTCTGGCAACGCCAAGGGTTTGCTTGCCCAGACGCCTGGCATCAGGTCACCGCCAGGCGTCCCAGGGAGCAGGGCCCAGATCAGCTCTTTCAAGTCATTACCTCTTAAGGGGTTAACCCTGCGCGGCTGACCCCGTCCTGCGTCTGATTCGGAGAGCGTGGCCTGGGATCAGCGTCATTACGAAGGAGATTCAGAAATTCCACCTAAAAACAACAGCGCAGCCGCCCCTGCCGGGCGCTGAGTGATCGCCCATGTCCCGGCTTTCACGGCAAATCCCGGGGATTAGGGGCTTTCTCTCCTCCGGCAGGCACAGCCCCGCGCCCTGGGCCGCACCCTGGCCAGCAGCCAAGTGGTTTCCCAGGTGACAGCCCGGTTGCCTCCAGGCTGACTTCACCTGGAGGCTGGCTGTGTCCTTGGGTTGTGAGGGGTGGGGGGGGGGGCAGGCGGGGTCTCAGAGGGGGTGAGGGGAGGACAGATGCCTCCTGCTTCCTGTGGGGCCCATGGGTCAGGGGTGGGGGTGAAGGTGGCAGGGTCCACTCCATGCCGGACGCCAACCACCCTGAAATGGCCGCCATTGTCCCTCCAGAACCCTGCGAAGACGGCTCCCGCCCCCCAGTTTCACAGATGCAGGAATTCTCAGGGGTCCCCCCAGGCACACATCTGATGACTCCCCAGGCAGCCCCCCATTTGGACTGGACTCTCAGAAGACTTGGTGGGGAGCAGCCCCACTCCAGAGCCCCTGAGTGAGGCACACAGGCCCGGGGAGCAGGGCTGGGAGTCTCCGAGGTCCTGCCCGGGCAGCGCCCCCGCCTGGCCCAAGCTTCACCCGCAGTGGCCTGAGCAGCGTTCACTCAGAGCCCAGGGCCTGTCTCTTCTGAACTTGAGCCATGACGTTCTTCTCCTCCTCCTCCTCCTCCTGGTAAACTCCTAGCCATCCCTCAAAGCCCAGGTCAGCTACCAGCCCCTTCCACACGCGCTCCACCAGCTGAGTGCGCAGCTCCTTCCTGTGTGCCCACGGACCCCTCCCAGCCTCTCCACACTCACTCCTCCAGCAAACAGTGTACGTCCTGTGCGGACAGGCCCTGCTCTGGGACCAGACAGACTCGGGCCTCCACCTCATGCGCGCTTTATTCCCGAGGGTAGGAGCAGACAGGAAACAAGTCTAATATACATACACTCTGCAGGTGGAGAGTGCTATTTAGGGAGGGGGAGGCAAGATGTGAGTAGGGGAGCAGCTTTAAGTCAGGTGGCCGGAGACATTTGTCTAAGCCCTGGGGGGGAGGGACGGAGGAAATGGCACGTGCAAAGGCCCTGGGGCAGAGGCGAGCCTGGTGCATTGGAATTGTAGCAAGGAGGCCAGCGCAGCCAGAGCAGAGGCGCGAGGCCAGTGCAGCCAGAGCAGAGGCGCAAGGCAGGGACTTGAGGCCGTGGTAGTGCCTCTGGCTTGCCCGCTGAGGGAGGTGGGACCCGTGTGAGCGTCTCAAGACGAGTGAGACAACCCGATGTTGTAAAGGCTCCCTCTGGATGCTGGGCTAGGAGCAGGGAGCCCCTGCGGGTGGTTGCGGTGACCGGGCTGGAGGGGTGACGGCTTCCGCCCTGGGGCTCCCAGGCGGGTGAGCAGCAGGCAGGCCCGGGCTGTAACTGGGAGGAAGCGCCCGGTTTTGCGGGTTGGATTTGGAGTCCAGGATGACCCTCGGGTTGCCGTCAGCTGGGATAAGACGGCGGTGCCGTGGCAGCCTTGGGGAGGTCCCAAGTTCACTCTGGACACGGCGTTTGAAGTGCTCGTCAGACACCCCCGAGGCGGAGGAGAATAAGTGGCCCGGGAGGCGTAGTGTGTGGATGGTCCTTAGCGCCCGCGGGCGGATGAGCTCACCTGGGGGCTGCGTGCAGCGAGGAGAGGAGCCGGAGCAGGTGCGTGGCCCTCGGCTGCCGGGGAGGTGGGGGGAGGCCCAGCTTGGAGCCCTGACGCCGGAAGAGGAGGTGTTTCCAGGGGAAGCGGAGTGAGCCACGCCAGTGCCGCAGGGAGTCCGGTCAGATGCCGGCTGCGTTCGCCCTCAGACGCAGCAGCGGACAAGGCCGCCCCCGGGGAGACGCTGGGAGTGCTGGCGGCCGTGCCGGGGGTGGAGCAGAGAAATGCTCTGGCCACCGGCGGGTGTGCAGACATGGCCATGAGTTTGAGCTTGACTTTCTCTCCCACTGATGGAATTCCTAGGGGCAGGAGCCTACATGGGGTTCCTTTGTGCTCTGTCACTATCTCTCTCCCTCCCTCCCTCCCTCTCTGTCTGTCTCTCTCTGTCTCTGTCTCTCTCTGTCTGTCTGTCTGTCTGTCTCTCTCTCACCGGCCCAGCACGCAGGCTGCAGGATCACACGCGCTGCTGACTTCAGCGTCACCCGGGGTTCCAGCAAGCCCAGAGCGGCCCCCGTGCGGCCCCCCACGCCCCCCTGCGTCCTCTGTGTCCAGCCCAAGGATGGTGACCCTCCCTGTGGCTGTGACCTCACCTGCTGTGAGCTGGGGGCTGGACCGGTGAGGAGAGTTTTGGGCAGAGCCATAGCGGACCCAGGATCGGATTTGCGTTCTAGAAGGGGGACTCTGGCCGCAGGGCGAGGGTGCGAGGCGGGTGAGGGTGCGAGGCTGGCCAGGGTGCAAGGCTGGCGAGGAGGGAGGCTGGCGAGGAGGGAGGTGGCATAAGCCTTCGGGGAGAGTCCGTGAGGCCTGACGTGAGGCAGGGTAGGGTGCAGAGCAGAGAGGAGAGTCTAGACACTGTGACAGTAGAACTCAGCAGCCTCAGTGTGACTGCGGGGAGGCCCGGCAGCCCGCGGCCCGCTGAGGGCGCTCCACGCTCTCGGGGCCGGGAGAGCCTGTGTTGGGGGAAGAGGGTGACTGGAGTGCGAGTTGCCCGCGTGGGGGCACCTGGAGGGACTGAGTGGGCTGATGAGGTTGGGTCTGGGGCGGGAGGAGCAGGGGGTGGCGGGGCTGGTGCAGGCGGGGGAGACGGAGGGAGAGAACGGGCTTCTCCTCCCCGCAGCCACCCAGCTGCCATTCGGTCACGTCGGGAACATAAAGCGGGTGCATCAGGCGGCGTCTCCTTCCAGAACACGGCCCAGGCCACTGCCCCTGGGAGGCCGTGTGGCTTGGTGGCGGGGTGGAGGCCCAGGTGCCCACTCCCTGCGGGCTCGGCACCCACGCTGCCACCAGCTGGTGTCCTCCGGCCACACTGCGGGCCCAGGCGGAGAGAGGAGGGAAGGAGCCGCCGCTGGTGCCGTGGGAGGAGGCGAGCTGGTGCGAAGCTGACCCTTGCTTCCTGCTCCAGGGGACACGTGGACTCGGGCTGCCTCCCACTCGCTCCCTGGCTGGGCTGGCTCTCGGGAGACGCGTGCAGGGGGCACATGTATCATAAGCGAGAGCCGGGTGGTGAGTTCTGCCGGGACATGCTGCGTGACAGCTGGTATTTTAAGTATGCGGCCCCGACACGGCCCGCCCCAGCCCTGCCTGCTGTTTGCCGGGCGAGCGGGGCAGACGGGGTTTCGGGCGCTCGGCCCCTTCCCTGCCAGTTACTGATGTGATCGCTCCAGCAATCCTTTCTGCCACGCTTGCCCTGTACTTAGGATTCCGCCAAGGGCAGTGGGTTCTGGAAGTTTCCCCCACATCACGTCGCGCTGAGAGGAGGGAGGAGGTGCAGCGGGTAGAGAGCTGGGCTCTGGGTCAGGCCCTCCATGCCCCTGGCAGCTGCGTGGTCTGGCCATTGGCTCTCAGGGCCACCCTCCTCCCTGTGGCAGTGGGCGCACGGGGCCCAGCGACTTCCTTCCCGCCCCCCTGCGGTGCCCCCTTCCCGGCCCACCTGTCCTCGAGGGCTTTGCCTTGTAAAGTGCTGACAGCGTTTCTTCCTGTTCCTGGTTTCCCTTCGCCTTGTTCCGTGCTGTCACCCTGAGCCTTCTCTCAAGGCAAGTTCGCCGAGATTGCGTGGTGCTTGGCTAATTCCTGGTTGGCCTCCTGTCTGAGTTTGGCGAGACCACGTGGGTCTCCTCAGAGCTCCTGGGTCCTCTATTTCAGCGTTTTGTCCACACAGGCCCACACGCCACCTTCCTTCCTGCTCAGGGCTCTGCCTGGCAGCCAGCGAGGCCCGGCACGAGGCCTGCCTCTCCTGGGTGACCTCTCTCCCTCCGGCGGCAATACCGAACAACCTAGCGGCGCTTGGCTGTGGTCCATTCTTCACCAACATGCTCATTTCCGGTGATGATTTTTCAACCTTACCAACTTCGCGTTATGCTTTGATATTGAGCTTATTCATGCACTCAACAGCTGCCGGTCCAGTGACTCCTATGTGTCAGGTACATAGTAGGACCAAGGACCTACTGTGTGCCCAAACCAGAAATTCAAGCGTGACACCAGTAGAGACAGAGCTGTTGGCCTCTGGCCGTACACAGCACGGGGAGAGCGGTGGTAACCGAGAAAGGCTGGCACCTGATTGGTGCTGGTGGTTTCCAGTTCTTTCTATACTGCCAACGTGTGGCTCCCTCCCTCTGCCCGTTCTAACGCCCGTCCCGGCCTTGGAGAAGCTCAGGTAGTGCCCCTGGCAGGAGGCCCCTGTGGCCTCTTGAACCCCCCACCGCCTCCTTTGTGGAAACGTGGACGCCTCTGTCCACATCATTGCGCCTTCCTCCCCGTCAGACTCCCGCGACTTTCCAGGCGGAGGCTGACCCTCAGAATGGACCGTGACTTGCCCAGGTCACGCGGGTGGTCAGTGAGGACACGACAGAGGAGCCCAGGCTGTGACCCCGGCCCCGGGTCGGTGTCCCACGTCCCAGAGGGCCCCGGGGCTGATCTCAACACCTGACGGACGGCCACGTGCACCCCCAGCGGCAGAGGCGTGGGGGGGGGGTGGCTTCTGGGCCCAGGACCCAGCCTCGGACCCCCAGAGGTGACAGCGTCCCCCACTGGCCCGGGGCTCCCTGTGCCGGCTCCCGGGCCCCCCGCGCATCAGCTGCAATTTTCCAAGCAGAGACAGACAAGAAGGTGAAGTGCCCGAGGGGCCCACATTTTTCAAAGGGAAAAAAAGCTTAATTATATCTTCAGAGGCACAGACACGCCGAGGAATCCCAGCGCGTCTGAGACCCCGAGCAGAAATGCCAGCACGAGGGTCGGAAGATGCACACAGGCTAACTCGGCACCGCGGCCTTTTCCTTTTTCCTGGGGCTCTGGCAGGCGGGGGGTGCACGCCCAGCAGGCAGGGGGATGAGGCCGGCATGCCGATGTGCCCTCTCCCGACCACGGCCATTCCCGGGGCCTTCGGGACAACGTCCCACCTTCCTGCCTAGAGTGGGGGCTCCAGGCCTGACGCCCCGTCTTCCCGCTCCCCTTCTCCCCTTTCTCTCTCATCTTCCTTCTCTCTCCTCCTTTTCTCCCTCCTCTCTCCTTCCGCCGTGCTCCTCTCTCCTCCCTCCTCCTCCTCTTCCTCTGCCTTCACCCCCTTCAGTCATGGCCTCTCCTGTGTGTCCTGCCCGCCCAGGCAGGGGACGGGGACAGAGATGAGCACGGTGCAGACCCTGCCCCTGCAGCAGGAGCCCGCTGGGAAGGTTCCCTCAGTGGGCAGATGGGGGTCACAGCTGAGGGAGGCCAGGCGCCAGGGGACACAAGGTGGGACTGGGAGGCTTCACGGACCAGGACATAGGCAGCCAGCTGGTCCCCAGGGCCTGGCGCGTGGCAGGCTCCCACCTCATGTCTGTGGAGTCAACTGGGTGGGTGGGGGACCCCGGTGGGGATTCCTAATGTGTGCACGGCCCCTGATGGGCCACGCGTGCTCTGCCCCCGCCCCTGGAAGAGATCAGCCCGAGAGGTTCTGGAAGAGACTAGCCCGGGAGGTTCTGGGAGAGACGGCCCGGGAGGTTCTGGAAGAGACTGGCCCGGGAGGTTCTGTTCTGGAAGAGACCGGCCCGGGAGGTTCTGTCCTGGAAGAGACCGGCCCGGGAGGTTCTGTTCTGGAAGAGACCGGCCCGGGAGGTTCTGTTCTGGAAGAGACCAGCCCGGGAGGTTCTGGAAGAGACCGGCCCAGGAGGTTCAGGAAGAGACCAACCCGGGAGGTTCTAAAAGAGATGGCCCAGGAGGTTCTGGAAGAGAGCGGCCCGGGAGGTTCTGTTCTGGAAGAGACCAGCCCGGGAGGTTCTGGAAGAGACGGCCCGCGAGGTTCTGGAAGAGAGCGGCCCAGGAGGTTCTGTTCTGAAAGAGAC